>JAYEPQ010000003.1:73117737-73147737 GCA_036321105.1 Dracaena cambodiana | reverse complement strand
GGAGTTCTTGAGAAGTTCAAGTTACGCGAGAGAGCCTTGAACAAATCAAAACCAGAGAAGATCGTCTATATTCGGCCGATATCTTTAAAAGAGAAGATTTCAACGTACCGATCATCCAAAGGAACTGCTTGACAGATCCCATCGCCACAGATCCCACAAATATTGTAAAAGAGAGCGATTGAACTATAAAATCCTCTCGTTTGTTCTTTTTTATATCTTGTTCACTTTCATTGTAATTTAAGTTAATTCAATGGGAGGAAGCGAAGGAACTTTTGCGACGAACAAACTGGCGACCACAGTGGGAGCCATCTCTTTCACTGATGAAGAGATTGTGGCACAATCGGACGTTGACTTGATCGGATCCGAAGTAGACACGCTGGTCGTTGAAATCGACCAGCAGAAGTACGAGGAGTTCCTCTCCTCCAGATCAGGTGACTTGGATGAGACACGACACTATCGCCGTATGTACTCCAATGCCCGAGTGACGGGTAGAAAGGTATCCACCGAGAGACGGGGATCCTTGGAGACTACGGTTATAACGCCGGAGTCCACACAAGAAATCCTAACCGAGGAAGAGCTTCCGATTGCCGAAGAAGACATGGGAACTGGATTGACCAGGACCCAACTCCGGAACAGGAACCGGAGAGCGAGGCGTAGAGCCCTCAAAGCCCGCCTTGGGCGCGGAGCTAACTCTAGAGGACGCGAGGCTATGGTCCCTCGCAAATTGGCTCGCGCTACCCGCGAGACCAATCTCTACCGCGTTAAACGCGAAGATACAACTTGCCTTAAAAGCAAGGAAAAGCCAGCGTGTGATTTTCCACGCGAGGCTGGTAATACTGGCGAGTTACGCAAAATTCCTGACACTCGCGAGTTACGCGAGTATAAAAATTATTCCAAGCCAGCGTGTGATTCTCCACGCGAGGCTATTACTGTGCCTAGCGAGAGACGCAAAGCCAGTAAGGGTTGCGCTAGTCGCAGAATACCCAACACTCGCGAGTTACACGAGTATAAAAATTATTCCAAGCTAGCGTGTGATTCTCCACGCGAGGCTATTACTGTGCCTAGCGAGAGACGCGAAGCCAGTAAGGGTTGCGCTAGTCGCAGAATACCCAACACTCGCGAGTTACGCGAGTATAAAAATTATTCAAAGCCAGCGTATGATTTTCCACGCGGGGCTATTACTGTGCCTAGCGAGAGACGCGAAGCCAGTGATACTTGCAATAAACGCAAGACTTCTGACACCCGCAAGGAACGTGAGGATGATTGGCAGATAGTTGTCAGTCGTAAAAACCGCGCTAAGCGCGAAGCTATGATCTGCGTTAATCGCAAAGATAAGCCAGCGTGCAAGAACTTCCCTTCACGCGGGGCTATTATTCCAGAAGCTCAACTTCCAAGAACACACCAAGCCAGCGAGAAACGCGAGGCTAGTGTGGATAAGCGCGGAGCTATTCTTCAGGTCCGCAATGTGAAACGCGAGGCTATTCCTAAGCCACGCGAGGATCAGTCCGACCCCAGAGTCAGGGTTGATCAATCAAAGAAGCTTCAGTGGATTCCTAAACACTCTCAAGAGTTGAATGGACCTCTTGATTCCATGGCTAGAGGCACCGACCTCAGGGAACATCTCTCTAAGAAGAGAGCCATAGACCAACTTCAAGTTGAACATAGTTGCCATTGCCAGCAACTTGTGACAGCGGTATCAGCCGTGACGGATAACTGTGGCTGCAGCAAGAACAGGATATCTGTGTTCGACCGATTAAACGAGTCAAACCAGAATCCTGCTAAGAAGACAAGAACCACTCCCCTGAAACAAGGGAGAGCTGTAACTTCCAACATGGTAGGGAAAGGGAAGAAAATTGCAGAGACGGATGATGATTCAGAATCGAACGATGATGAACTTCATCATGTTACTCGACCAAGATCAGGAGCCGTCCCGCCCCGAAATTATAAAAAGCTCGCAGGGGGTTCTTACGACGAGGACAGCGATAATTCCGCTATAGCCTCGCCTCCATCCTCTACATCATCTCGACTGCAGAAGTCAGCATCGCACATGGCAGATAAATCTGGTGATATCAATCAGAGATTTGAGGCTCAAGAAAGAATGATTCGAGAGCAACAGAAAACGATTGAAGACCTTAAGATGCTACTTTTAAAAGTTGTTGAAGATAATGCTAAACAGGGCAAGAAGACTCCAAATGAAGAAGAACAGGAGGAGAAAGCCCACTCGATGCATGAGGAAGAAGATAGATTTTCCTTCCATGATCCGCATGAAGAAAAACTTGAAAAGTTACAGAATCAACTCGAAGCCTTGATACGTAAAAAAGAGTTGAAGGAGTCAGGAGTCTCTAGACCATATCCAGCAGAATGGGATGTGGTACCCTATCCTCCAAAGTATAAGCCGCTCAAGTTGGAGCCCTATGACGGGAAGGGATCGCCCAGTCAGCACATCTATTATTTCTTGTCCCAAGCAGGACACTTAATGGGTAATGATCCCATCATGACCAAAGTATTTGCAAGTACTTTGCGAGGGCCTGCCTTTACTTGGTTCATGCAGCTGCCCCCAGGTACTATTAATACCTGGTTAGATGTTGAGAAATCATTTCTCTCACGTTTCTTCGAAGATGACACCGAGATAACGGTTCATTCCCTCCTTTCAACTAGGCAGGGGGAACAAGAAGCGGTTAAAGATTTCATAGAAAGGTTCCGGGAGAAGTCCGTACATTATAAACACGGAATGATCCAGGAAACTCTAGTCGAGACATGTCGACACAACCTTAAGACCAATGTGCTCCTCAAAATGGGGGCCATAGAGTCTAAGACGTGGAGGGACCTGCTCAAACAAGGAGAGCAAGCTTAAGACTTGATTCGCCGAGTTGAAGAGTCCCGCGGGCCAAGAAGTGCTGGGGGTAGTAAATCATATACCCAAAACAACAGCAACAAGAATAAAGGGAAAGCAGTAATGTCATCAGAAACTGCTCCTCAGAAAACCAGTCCTCTGCCAGAGCCGAAATCTCAAGGTCAACGAGGGTCAAGGAAAATTAGACTGCAGCAAGAAAGGAATTACACTTTCAAAGCTGAACAGACACCAGTCCTCTTTCACCTGCTCTAAAAGAAGGGAATGCTAAAACTTCCGGAGAATAAGAAGCCAGAAGATGCGGGTAAGACTAAAGACCCAAATTACTATCTTTATCACCGGAATGTTGGGCACCCTACCAGGGATTGTTTTCCCCTTAAGAATAGAATCCAAGCACTAATAGAGGCTGGAGTTTTGACGCTTAAGAAAGAGCAGAAGAAAGTCACTGCCAATATGGCAACCATAGTGGTTGGAACCCACTAGTTCCCCGCAGGAGTGACCCCAATCCCAAAGGGTGAGGCAATTACAAAGAATCTCGATCCTTACAACAAAGCCCAAGAAGGACTTGTCCCCATAACAACCCAAAGAGGGGAAATTATGTGGGTTCACCCTGATTTGCTGGAAGATGAACAATGGACTACTTCAAGAGGTCCAGGGAAGAAGCGGGCTGTCAATGCCATTTCTGCGGATATAAAGGGAGAATATATAGCTTCGGGGGTCTTCACAGATTCTGAAGAAGAACCCGAAACTATGGCCACCCATCAAGATGGGGCAGGCCCTTCCAGTACTCGATCTGGAAAAACATATCTTAAGGACTACACTAGAGTGGATCCAAAAGATATCTATGCAGAACTTGCAAAGCTTGCGAAGCAGAAAAGACTTCGTTTCCAGAAGAATTCTACCAGAGATGAAGGAGCCAAAGAAACTCCCTTCGAATTTGACATAATTGCGCAGTTGGCTAACATCCCAGCGCGAGTAACGCTTTACGAATTGTTGAGATTATCAAAATCAACACGTGAAGCTCTAAGAGAGGCCTTGGCAGACTCTGAGTCGTTCCTAGCTCAGATTGTCGAGCCGGCCATCGAAGAGCGGGACTCTTGCCCCCACTGTCATCAAGTGAGGAGGCAGGTCCCACAAATTATCTTCTCTCCAGAAGACATGCAGGTGAGGAATATAAAGCATAATAGGCCTTTATATTTCACTGGATATGTCGGGTCCACAAAAGTGGACCAAATTCAGATTGATCCAGGTTCTGCACTCAGCGTCGTGCCCAGTAGATTGATGCAGCTGTTGGGGATTTTCCTTCATCGCTTGACACCTACACACACTACCATCTATGGATTCAACGCTAATAATAGCCATCCTCTTGGTAAGATCCGATTGCGGTGTCAAATTGGAGACTTGAAAACAGAGGTTACATGCTACGTAATTGATGCTGATACCTCCTACAATATTTTATTGGAGCGACCTTGGATCCACTCTCATATGATAGTTCCGTCGACTCTTCACCAGTGCATGAAATATTGCGATGAGGAAGGAGAGGTCCGGACACTAATTGCTGACAAGCAGCCATTCAAAGGGTTGGAAAATTACTTCACAGATGCTGCACTCTACAAGCCAGCACATGAAGCTTCCAATGACAGTCTTAACAAATCTCCAAGGCCTCACGACAGTGGCAATGAGGCCGACACTGAGTACGAGCTCCTTGGAGAAGATGACGAGGGTGATTACGAAATCAACCCTCACCTAGATCTTAGCTTAGGTCTTGATAATATAATGGATGTAATAGAAAGTGAATGGGTTATTAATGAAAATGTAAAGTTAGTCTATGAGCATGCTGTAGCTACTGAGTCTGAGCCCTCTTGTACCTCCACCGAAGCGGATGGCCTGACCGAACTTGAAGTTCTGGCGGCATATCATTTGCCCCTCAAGTCTTCCCTCCTCTCTCAATTAAAAATAACCGAGGATCAAGGGCACTTATTTGAAGTGCCTCCCCGACAGAAGTCCCAAAGGCCGATCATGTTCGGCAAAGTGGCCACGTCGCCTCGACAGAGACAAAGTAGTGAAAGTGATGAACAAACATCACCTCAATTTCACTTATATGAGCAAAGGTCCCGACAGATGATGGAGAAAATGAGATATAATTTTACCCAGAAGCCGGGATTAAACTTTGGAAAAGGGCGGCAGAATCTCATACCCTCGTTTAGACCGAGAGGAAAGAGTCCTGATTATTATCAGAAGACCCGCAGGGGGTTGGGCTATGTGTCTACTCCACCCTCATCGCCATCCAAGGTTGAAGAGAGTTCTTCAGATAAAGAAGAAACATCTTCGCCCGACCATGATTCGGATATAAGCACCGGTGCTTGGTTTCAGTTTTTGACAGCCAATATGGTTTCAACATTTGATGACCTCAAGGAGTACCTTACTAAGCCTCCTGTACTAATGGCACCAGCCCCTGGGCAGCCCTTCCTTATATATGTAAGGGCCATGGATAATGCTTTAGGAGCATTACTTGCTCAATATAATGAGCACGGCCATGAACATGCCCTCTACTATTTAAGTAGAACAATGATTGGGGCAGAACAACGGTATACCCCGATTGAAAAAGAATGTTTAGCCCTAGTGTTTGCTGTTCAGAAAATGCGACACTACCTTTCGAGGCAAACAATTCATGTCATATCACGGGTTAACCCCTTGAAGATTCTAATGACAAAACCGGGATCCTTGAATGGCCGATTAGCACAATGGGCGCTCTTACTGTCGCCCTATGACATACATTTTGTCCCTCAAAAGGCCATGAAGGGACAGGCAATCGCTGATTTCCTTACAGACCATCCAATTTGGTCCAAATTAAAGCAGACATCAGAAGTCAACACAGTTACCGGAAAACAACCTTGGCAAATGTTCTTTGATGGTGCCGCGAGACGATCTGCTGCTGGAGTGGGGGTTGTACTAATATCCCTACATAAACATATATTGCCTAATGGTTACTCATTAACAGAACCGTGCACTAATAATGTAGCGGAGTACAACGCGCTCATTATCGGCTTAAAAATAGCTCTGCAACTGGGGGTGAACCATCTAGAGGCATATGGAGATTCTAAGCTCATTGTCAATCAGATGACAGGTGAGTATGAAGTCAGACATGAAGCCCTCATCCCCTATCATCAGCTAGCTATTGAGCTAGCAGGATATTTTGAACAATTCTACATATATCATGTATCTCGAAACGAGAACATTTATGAAGATGCTCTTGCCGCATTAGCAGCAACGCTGGCAATCCCGCCAGGTGAAGCTAAAAGCATCACCATTGGTAGCAGAGAACTCCTCCACCCAGATGTGGTATCTCAAACCGAAGAAGTATGCCAGATTGGCTTAAACTTAGAGCCCCGTGATTGGCGATTTCTGTTTGTAGATTATGCTTTGTATGGGATATTACCAGAGGATCCTAAGGAAGCCACCTCAATAAAGAGGAAGGCCCAAAAATTTTATTATGATCATAAACTTCAGACTTTGTATAGAAAGTCAAGAGGTGGTCTATTACTACGCTGCATATCGAAAGCAGAAGCAGAACAAGTGCTGAGAGAAACAGACGATGGAGTATGTGGAGCTCATCAGCCCGGTCCTAAACTTGGAGACCGTATAAGAAGGCTAGGGTACTACTGGCCGAGCATGCTTACGGAAGCAATGGCATACGCTAAACGATGTCATGCATGCCAAACACATGCCAATTTTATTCATCAACCCCAAGAATACTTGCACAATACCGTCGCAAGCTGGCCATTTGAAGCCTGGGGAATGGACATTGTGGGGCCAATAACTCCCCCGTCATCCAGAGGACATCGGTTTATTCTTGCAATAACCGATTATTTTTCAAAATGGGCCGAAGCTGTGCCCATGAAAGAGGTGAAGACGACAGATGTGATCAAGTTCGTCAAGCATCATGTCATTTACCGATTTGGCGTCCCCCGACGGATTATTCATGATAATGGTCCGCAATTCATCAGTCAGGGATTCTCCAGATTCTGCAATAAATTCAGAATCAAAGATATCGCTTCTACACCATATAACCCTGCGGCTAATGGGTTGGCCGAAGCTTTCAACAAGACGATCATCAAACTCCTTCGGAAGTTCGTCTCTTCCAATAAACGAGATTGGGATGAAAAGTTAGGAGAATGTTTGTGGGCCTATCGCACCACCGTTCGTACCCTGACTAAAGCTACCCCGTTCTCTTTGGTTTATGGAAGTGAGGTTGTTCTGCCTCTTGAAATCCAGATACCATTATTAAGAGTGGCTTTAGCCACAAAGATGACGACAGAAGAGCGCCATCAGCAAAGGTTGCAAGAACTAGAGGCGTTAGATGAAAAACGTCTCAGGGCTCAACAACAAATTGAGTTGTATCAAGCCCGAATATCTCAAACGTTCAATAAGAACGTTAAACCAAGGACCTTTAAATAAGGAGACTTGGTTCTGGCTGTTAAAAGGCCAATGGTGCTAACCCACAAGACTAAGGGTAAGTTTGAACCCAAGTGGGAAGGACCGTTCATTGTGGAGACAGTCTACTCCAGTGGAGCTTATCGCTTAATGAATCAAGACGGCGATAGGATGATGATGCCGATCAATGGCAAATTTCTGAAGAAATACTATGCTTAATATCTCTGGAAGTATAAGCCTCCAATTTATCCAAGTTACGCAGATGAGCACTTGGACTTCTTCTATTCTGGTGATTTTAACCCACAAAATCTGGCGTGTTTGGTTCTCAAGTTTGAACCACCTCCAGTCTTTTTCTTGGGCATGCGCAGTTTGGCGCCTCTGACCCAAACCTGGTAAGTTTGGTTCTCAAGTTTGAACCACCTCCAGTCTTTTTATTAGGCATGCGCAGTTTGGCGCCTCTGACCTAAACCTGGTGTGTTTGGTTCTCAAATTCGAACCACCTCCAGTCTTTTTCTTGGGCATGCGCAGTTTGGCGCCTCTGACCCAAACCTGGTGAGTTTGGTTCTCAAGTTTGAACCACCTCCAGTCTTTTTATTAGGCATGCGCAGTTTGGCGCCTCTGACCTAAACCTGGTGTGTCTGGTTCTCAAGTTTGAACCACCTCCAGTCTTTTCCTAGGCATGCGCATTGTGCGCCTCTGACCTAAACCTGGTGTGTCTGGTTCTCAAGTTTGAACCACCTCCAGTCTTTTCCTAGGCATGCGCATTGTGCGCCTCTGACCTAAACCTGGTGTGTTTGGAGTGCCCAGTTCAAGTTACGCGAGAGAGCCTTGAACCGCCTCCAGTTTGGTTCTCAAGTTTGAACCACCATCAGTCTTTTCTTGGGCATGCGCATTGAGCGCCTCTGACCCAAACCTGGTGTACTTAGTTCTCAAGTTTGAACAGCCCCCAGTCTTCTTTTATGCATGTGTAATTAAGAAGTATGAATTGCCCAACGCCAACTAGGCAATGGGAAGAGAACAAGTTTCTAGCCAACCCATCATACTGGGGTAAAAGTATGAATTGCCCAATGCCAACTAGGCAATGGGAAGAGAACGAGTTTCTCGCCAACCCATCATACTGGGGTAAAAGTATGAATTGCCCAACGCCAACTAGGCAATGGGAAGAGAACAAGTTTCTCGCCAACCCATCATACTGGGATAAAAGTATGAATTGCTCAACGCCAACTAGGCAATGGGAAGAGAATGAGTTTCTCGAATTGCCCAACGCCAACTAGGCAATGGGAAGAGAACAAGTTTCTCGCCAACCCATCATACTGGGGTAAAAGTATGAATTGCCCAACGCCAACTAGGCAATGGGAAGAGAACAAGTTTCTCGCCAACCCATCATACTGGGGTAAAAGTATGAATTGCCCAATGCCAACTAGGCAATGGGAAGAGAACGAGTTTCTCGCCAACCCATCATACTGGGGTAAAAGTATGAATTGCTCAACGCCAACTAGGCAATGGGAAGAGAACGAGTTTCTCGCCAACCCATCATACTGGGGTAAAAGTATGAATTGCCCAACGCCAACTAGGCAATGGGAAAATAATAAGTTTCTCGCCAACCCATCATACTGGGGTAAAAGTATGAATTGCCCAACGCCAACTAGGCAATGGGAAGAGAACGAGTTTCTCGCCAACCCATCATACTGGGGTAAAAGTATGAATTGCCCAACGCCATCTAGGCAATGGGAAGAGAACAAGTTTCTCGCCAACCCATCATACTGGAGTAAAAGTATGAATTGCCCAACGCCAACTAGGCAATGGGAAGAGAACGAGTTTCTCGCCAACCCATCATACTGGGGTAAAAGTATGAATTGCCCAATGCCAACTAGGCAATGGGAAGAGAACGAGTTTCTCGCCAACCCATCATACTGGGGTAAAAGTATGAATTGCCCAACGCCAACTAGGCAATGGGAAGAGAACGAGTTTCTCGCCAACCCATCATACTGGGGTAAAAGTATGAATTGCCCAATGCCAACTAGGCAATGGGAAGAGAACGAGTTTCTCGCCAACCCATCATACTGGGGTAAAAGTATGAATTGCTCAACGCCAACTAGGTAATGGGAAGAGAACAAGTTTCTCGCCAACCCATCATACTGGGGTAAAAGTATGAATTGCCCAACGCCAACTAGGCAATGGGAAGAGAACGAGTTTCTCGCCAACCCATCATACTGGGGTAAAAGTATGAATTGCCCAACGCCAACTAGGCAATGGGAAGAGAACAAGTTTCTCGCCAACCCATCATACTGGGGTAAAAGTATGAATTGCCCAACGCCAACTAGGCAATGGGAAGAGAACAAGTTTCTCACCAACCCATCATACTGGAGTAAAAGTATGAATTGCCCAACGCCAACTAGGCAATGGGAAGAGAACAAGTTTCTCGCCAGCCCATCATACTGGGGTAAAAGTATGAATTGCCCAATGCCAACTAGGCAATGGGAAGAGAACGAGTTTCTCGCCAACCCATCATACTGGGGTAAAAGTATGAATTGCCCAACGCCAACTAGGCAATGGGAAGAGAACAAGTTTCTCGCCAACCCATCATGCTGGGGTGAAAGTATGAATTGCCCAACGCCAACTAGGCAATGGGAAGAGAACAAGTTTCTCGCCAACCCATCATGCTGGGGTGAAAGTATGAATCGCCCAATACCGATAAAGTTAAGGGAAGAGGAAGAGTTTGGCATTTAAGTCCAAACATAGTCCTCGACAACTCACCATGTTGAGGGAAATAACATGGCTAGCCCAGCTCAAACGGTAGTTGGTAAAGGCTAATCAAATCAGTTAATAGCTGGGGTTTGCTAAAAATCCCATATTAAACTTTAATTGTTATTTCAGTTCAAGAAATTGAGCATAAAACGGTACCGAGATATATCATTTTGACGACAGATTATTTGTTCGGCAAGCAAATCTGTTTTGAAGCCGGCAAATAAAAGAGTCCAAAGAATCATCTTTATTAAGGTGAAGATACAAAAGGAATTTCAAAGAAACATAGTAAAGTTATCTCTCTCCTGTTTACAAAGTTCTTATTACAAGGAAGATAAAAGTGTAAAGAGATATGAAACTATTGGCCTCCCAGAAGTCTCAATTGGTTTATTGTCTCGTCCAAATTTCTACGATGAGAAGCCTCCACGGTTTGCTGAGCTTGCCTACGCAACTCATCATCACTTATTGAAAGTTGTTGCTGACGAGATTCTTCTATGGCACGATTCCTGGCCATCTCTTCCTGCTGAATCTGCTCCTGCTGGACAAGCAACATCTCCCGTTTCTTGACAGATTCTCCTAATCGGAGTTCATTTTCTATCAAGGTGGCCCGAGCTCTCGCAATCGTCTCCTGGGCTTTAGAGATGGCCGACTGACTTTCCTCAATTCCGAAGTTTACCCTTTGCAGGTCACCAATAACGGACTCCCGACTGGCCTGGAGCTCTGTCAGCTCCTGAGACCATCTCTCCTCCTGCTGCCTTAAAATATTTCTTCGAGATAAGGATTCTGCTCGAAGCCGCGCCAGCTCTATCTCAGTGATCGCCTCCACATCTGCCTAACGGAGTGTGTGTAGCGTGGTCACCTGCTCTTCTAAAGCTGCAAGGCGGGCCCGGTATGGAGCTGCTCGATCTTTCCCATCGAATTCTTCGATATTTCCTAAATACCGGAGTAACAGTGGACGTGCGAAGTTGAAGGAATCATGGCCAGCAAGAACCATCTCGACACATCTTCTTAACAAATACATAAAATCCTCGACAATGAAGCCGAAAAGTCTTTCAAGAGGATTTGCAGTGTCGGTAGGCAAAGTAGGCAATGCCAAAAGAGGTGTCGTGAGCAAGGGAGCAGTAGTGGCTGGGATTGGAGAAGAGGAAGTCCGTCCCTGCATTAAATTCATGATCTGAGGGACCAGTAGAGCCAGTGCAGATCTGGAAGAACTGGAGACCCCAGACGAAGTACCGTCGGTACAGATCACTTGGGTACCCCCACCAATAGGAAGAGAAGATGGGACCACTTCGCCTGAAGGTCCTCCGGTAGGAGAAGCATCTTCGAATGAGAATTTCAAATTATTCTCCTCCCCTGCTGGAAGGCTTGGAGTTGGAAGAGTTGCAGGTATCTCAGCAGCCACGACAACAGACGACGTTAAAATCGCTGACTGAGAAGGCACTCCAACGACCGTGGGAAATGTCTCAGAAGAGCAAACGGGTGTTGGAGATGGCATGCTAGGAGAAGGTGTAGCCTCATTAGCAGCAGCTGCGATAATGACTTCTGTTCTCTCGTCACTTCCCAATTCGTCAATTGGGGGAATTAAGGAGGAAACAGATGCAGGAGCCGGTGTGGAATATTCAGCTGCAAACTCACCAGCAGAGCTACCCACACCACCAACAGAGCCAGAATGGTCCATTCTATCGTCAGACTCTACTTGGGTAGTCGAGTGCATTGGCGAAAGAAGTTGATCACCTACATTTCAGAAGACCAGAAAAGCAGTGTTACGTTAAAATAATAACGGGCAAAAGATAAAATGCTAAAGGCCATACCAGGCGATACAAGTCCAGTTGTCGGACTTGAAGGGGGAGCCATTGTCGTTTCCAGCAATGTACCCGTCTCGCTACCCGTTAGTTGCGCCTAAGGTTCTGCCACAGGCTCTACGGCCGAAGGAGCTGAAATCTCAGCAACACTTGGAGCTTTGGCAGGTTCATCCTCCCTTGCCAACGCTGGGGGTACAGCTGAAGCCAACAAGTCGGAAGCAAGTTTGATAGCCACTTCTTGGGGGGCTATCAAGGTTTCTTGTGTCAGTTTTTGCTTCTTACCCGGCCTTTTCTTTAAAGTGCCGCGGCGTTTGAGAGTTGGACTCAGGGAACGACTGACAATAGGCTGAGGAACTCCACCAGCACCAGCATCATCATCATCATCATCACCGGCATCATCGTCTGATTCGCTGATGTCCGAAGGCTCAGCCGCAGCGCCAAGGAATTCTTCCATTCCTTTTATCCTTACCCTAGAAGCACCCTGACGGCTAATATAGAGGGCTTCAATCTCTTTGCAATAACTGCGATTGAGAGAGAAGCCGGGCACGTCAGCATTTGCAATGTTGAACCAATTGCAGGAGCTGAGGGTCATGGCCAATTCTAGCACCTTCTGGGGCAAGGAGAATTCAGCTTCGGTCCCGCCCGCTGCAAAATGGAACCAGCCACGAGCACCTTCGTATAAATTCCCCTCATAAGCGAGATCTTTATTTGGATTACCCACATAAAGTTGAGAATATCCAAACTGGCGAGCAAAGCGACTCGGAGTATATGGCTCAATCTGACACCTGAGATCTTGACGATACACCAAGTGTCCGGGACGGATGTTGAGAAGCCACCAGAATGCTCCTGCAGATAAAGTAGTGAACTTATCTGCTCCCATGGCATCCTTTAGCCTTGTCCCATATCATCCACCGGGAAAGTCAGGAAAACACCGGAAGATCTCGTAATTCTGAAAGCTACGAAGAGTCTTCCGAATCTGGGACATATAATTCTGCCTCCATGAAGAACGTTCATACAGTTCTACAAGGAAGCACTTTTCGCCCGAACGACGCTCTGGTGCACTCATTAAAGAGGGACAGTGCAAGACAAGCCACGCCATCAAATAGGTGTAGGGCATCTCCACCCTAGGGTTTGGAGTTTTCGGTTGGGCAGTCTCTTTCGACTTGCCCTTTCCTTTCCCCTTGACCTTAATAGTGGGGAGGAAATCACGACAGAATACCCTCAGTCCATACTGCAAATTGCTTACCATAGCGGGAAGGAGTCCAAGGGGTCGGCCGTATGCAAGAAGAACCGCTGGATATACCACGGTCACTGCAATCGCTTCCTTGGGCAATGACGGCACGACGCATCTTTTGAGCCACAGCATCGAAACCCGGCAATGAGACCTCTGTTGGAGATCGGAAACTGGGCTTGATAGTGATAGCTCTTAAATGAAGTACCAGGACCGTATCCATTCTCATTGGATTCAGTGGTATAATATAATAGATGGCGGCCCTTAGCAATACGGTGATCAATCTCTGAGCCATAGATGGGTGGATGACCATGGATAGTGGCCGAGCTATCCTTAGAATTCAGGTTGGCAAAAAGGTATTCGGCCCACTTCTTGTGGCCAATACCATGATTACGTGCACCTGTCAGGTCAGCGCAAATATGATAATGGCACATCATCTCCCAGTATGTGGCATGGATGCGCTCGTTCCTCGCCAATAGCATGTTCAACTCATCGGTGGTGGGGATATACTCCTCGTAAGGGACTTCACCCATCGAGAGCCCAGAAACCTCAAACATCTCGTGGAGAGCGAACCCTAGCTCACCTACTGGTGTAAAGAAAGTACAGGTTTCAGGGTTATACATCTCCAAGAGGCAATAAAAGTGATAAGCACTCTGGGGAAACCCGAATTGGACATTCCTGAAGGCTTTATACAAGCCAATATCCTTTAAAATGGGCTCGTGAGAATCCAGCATGTACTGAACAAGGCGTGCCCACCACATATTGTTAGAAGAATGAACCCAGCCAGGCATCCTGAAGTCGCTAGCCGGGTACTGACCATCCTTCGCCAAGAACTCACTTAAGAAAGTTCGGGCACGAGATGGGACTTCTCCCACTGGAAGCTCCTTGCCAAATCGGCCTGGAAGCAAGCCAGTAATGCATCTTGGGGAACCATCTTGATAAACCCCTTTTGCACCAAATTTGCCTGTTGGGACGCCATCTTGCTCCTGAGTCAGTCCCCACTTTAATTCTCGAGGCATCGCTAGCCTCTGAAGATAGACCAGAGGATAGCTACGATCCATTCTAGGCAGAAACATCAGCATTTCACCTGAGTTATATAACCAAACATGCTCCTCTTTAGAAAGGATCTTATATGAGTGGTCCATCTGGTCTCCAAAGAGGAAGACGGGTTTCTCCATCGCCTTTCTGTTCACATCTTCAAAAGCTGCGTCAGTTATGATTTCTCGCACAGTAGTAGGGTGGTACTTGATCAGCTTCTCCTTGCGTTCCTTCGGGTCTGGTTTGTATGAGGGCAGGATGGTAGTGAAACGGAATTGGCCGGAGGGATCAGAACCCCCAGCAAAGCCGAAGTAGTTCTTGTGGGGAAGAGATTCCATCGAATACCCTACTGCAAAAAGAAAGCAGAGTGAGAGAAGTTTCTATAAGACAGAAAAAATTCTCTAAGTATGGACGCGCGAAGCTAAAAATTAGACCGCGCAGAACTTAAAAGAGCCTCGCGTTTTCAGCGCGACTGCTACTCAAAATAGCCTCGCATTTTTAGCGCGACTGCTACTCAAAATAGCCTCGCGTTTTTAGAGCGACTGCTACTCAAAAGAGCCTCGCGTTTTCAGCGCGACTGCTACTCAAAATAGCCTCGCGTTTTTAGCGCGACTGCTACTTAAAAGAGCCTCGCATTTTCAGCGCGACTGCTACTCAAAATAGCCTCGCGTTTTTAGCGCGACTGCTACTCAAAATAGCCTCGCGTTTTTAGCGCGACTGCTACTCAAAATAGCCTCGCGTTTTCAGCGCGACTGCTACTTAAAAGAGCCTCGCATTTTTAGCGCGACTGCTACTTAAAAGAGCCTCGCGTTTTCAGCGCGACTGCTACTTAAAATAGCCTCGCACTTTAAACGCAAGGATGACGCGATAACTTCGCGTAAGAAGGCAGTCAGAGACTTTTCTTCTTCTCCAAGCCTTACGGCAGGAGTACGGCGATCTCGCCAGTAAAGAAATTGATTGATCAGTTAAAATTAAGCCAAACCACTCTAGAAATGTTCTAAAGAGTCTCGATGGAAAGATTCTTACCCCCGATGGGCGAAATGTGGGCTGGCGCGTCGCTGCCTTGGCCGCCGCCACCACTGCTTGCGCCAGTCGCCGAAAATGGAGCCGCTCGAGAAGTAGCACGAGTTTTGGGTGCCATTGCTGAGAAAAATCGACTGAAAATTTGGAGAAACTCGGTCGGAAGAAGATTGGGTCGTCTGAACTCTGATCGCCTGAATCTCTAAGTTTCTGGAAAATTCTCAAATAGAGTGAGAAAGATAAGAAATAGAGATTTCTTTTAAATGAAAGGAACCGCCTCTTGGAATTCGGCGCGAATTTCGGAGAAAGTGACTGGTCAGTTACTCTCTAAAATGCGAAGCTATTAGTCTCGCGCGACTAAGAAAAAGCGAAGTTGATTAACTCCGCGCAACTATACAAAACGCGAGGATAGCCTGTGCCTTAGCTTCGCGTTTTCATTGAAAGACTTGGATTTTTGACGAGTGCAATTGAGCGCTTCCATCTAAGTTAAAGTGATCATTATCCGATCATCTGGGTGTTATCAGTCTAAGTTACGCAGAAGTGCCTTAGACTATTTTACCAAAATTATTGACCATCTATTTGTTGAGAAAGCAAAATTCTTGAAGCTAACAGATAGAGAGGAAAATAATTTATCTTTATGAAGCAACAATTACAAAGAAGGAGTTATAGCTCTCCCAAAAGCTTTTACATGATCAAACTCATCAAATAAGCAAAAACAGTAAGATTTCTCTACGGGGTGTTGAAGCTCAGTTCCCTGGTTCACATGCAAAAGAATTCAAGATTTCTCTACGGGGTGTTGAAGCTCAGTTCCCTGGTTCACATGCAAAAGATCTCCTCTGCAAATGTCAATTCGGATCTGTCATTTGAAATGAAGCACGAGAGGAAAGGAAAGTGCTGCACTTAAGCGCAATTCTGCATTGCAAGTGCTGCAGCTCCTTATTTACAGCCCCTTCTGAAGTTTATCTCTCGGAGCCAGAGCTTGAAACCTGCAACTATGTTGTAAAGCATATGCTTCTGACTTCCTTAGAGTCACTTCTGCTGATGAAGATCGATGGACCCACATACATTCCTCTTCAGAAAGGATTGAACTTACTGCAAAAGGAACAGAGTTTCCAAAAGAGTGAAAACGCGGAGCTAAGCTAACTCCGCGCACAGTTGAAGAAATAGCCTCGCGCTTTAAACGCAGAGGATGATGCGATAACTTCGCGTAAAGGGGGACAAGATTTCTTTCTGCTCTTTCCTTCTCTTTCGAATTCATCGCGACTGCTAATTAAGGATAGCCTCGCAATTCATCGCGACTGCTAATCAAAGATAGCCTCGCAATTCATCGCGACTGCTAATCAAAGATAGCCTCGCAATTCATCGCGACTGCTAATCAAAGATAGCCTCGCAATTCTTCACGACTGCTAATCAAAGATAGCCTCGCGGATTCATTGAGACTACTAGTAAAGCCCCGCGTTTCAAGCGCAGGGACGACACAATAAAACGGCGATCTCGCCGACAAGATAAGCAATCATCCAGAATAAATCAAGCCAAAATATCTCAGAATGGTTCTTAGAAAACCAAGAGATGAGGTTTTTACCTTCGGAAGACGCTGCATAGACTGGTTCGCCGTCGCGTCTACCTTCACGGCTGCTGCCATCAACGCCGGCCAACTTGCGAAAAGCCAAACTCCTCTGGAGAGACATCCTATGGAGAATTGAACGAAGATCAGTTGAAGATCATTCGTGAGTCACTCGAGTTCTCAGAAATTCTTCGGATGAGATGAAGAAGAAGATGAGCCGGAAGCTCTATTTAAACAGAATTTCCGTCGCTTGGTATTCGGCGTGGAAACTCGGGGGTAATTAATGACATAATTACTCATCTCACTGAAGACGAAGTGAAGCTGATTAGCTCCGCGTAAGTGAGCATAACGCGAGATAGACTTGGTATTCTAACTCTGCGTTTCAGTTTGAAGATCCAAAGTATTTCAAAATCTGCTGAAGTCTAAGCCATTTTGAAAACTTTGGAGGGGGTTCTGTTGGCAGTGAAAATTTCTAAGTTAAAAGGATTTTCCACAACAGAACGCGGAGCTAATTCAATAGCCCCGCGTTTGGTTATATTAACCCTGCGTTTGAATAAAACGCGGAGATGTTTAATAGCTCCGCGTTGATTCCGCAGTCTGGCTTGTATTAGCCTCGCGTTTGAGTAGAACGCGGAGATGATCAATAGCTCCGCGTTAGCTCCGCGTTTTGGTTATTTAGCGTCACGTTTTGATGCGATTAAAGCTCCGCGTAAGCAGATAACCAGAATCTCAAATTGATTGAGATTATGATTCTGGGCTTATCCAAATACCCGAATCAAGTTTAATCAGAATTCCATCAAAACTAAGATATTTGATTGGAATCCCTGATGAATGCGAGTTCTATTTAGATAGAAACTCTTGCATTAACCTGGGGCTATAAATACCTTCCTGGTGAAACCCTAGGGAGCTTCTTCTTCTTTTTGGCATCGGAAGTCTCCTATCGATCCTTTGGCAATTCAAGTACGCGAGAGAGTCTTGAAGCCTTTGCTGATCATCTTCTGAAATCTTAGAGAATTCAAGTTACGCACAGAGCCTTGAGTTCATGAAGATCAGAGAAAATCACCATCTTCTTTCTGGAGTTCTTGAGAAGTTCAAGTTACGCGAGAGAGCCTTGAACAAATCAAAACCAGAGAAGATCGTTTATATTCGGCTGATATCTTTAAAAGAGAAGATTTCAACGTACCGATTGTCCAAAGGAACTGCTTGACAGATCCCATCGCCACAGATCCCACAAATATTGTAAAAGAGAGCGATTGAACTATAAAATCCTCTCGTTTGTTCTTTTTTATATCTTGTTCACTTTCATTGTAATTTAAGTTAATTCAATGGGAGGAAGCGAAGGAACTTTTGCGACGAATAAACGCGAAGCTAAAATAAGTTGTCTTCGCGTTTCGCGGAGTTGCGCAGAGTAGCGTGGAGTTAATATCTTATCTTTTTCCTTTATCACGCGAGGCTAATAGCTCCGCGTTTTGGAGGGTAACTGAACAGTCATTTTCTCCGAAATCCACGTCGAATTCCAAGAGGCGGTTTCCCTCATTTAAATGAAATCTCTATTCTTTTTCTTCTCACTTCACTTGAGAATTTTTCAGAGATCCTAGAGATTCAGACGATCAGAGCTCAGGCGACCCTAACGTTCTCCGATCGATTTCTTCCCAGTTTCCCGTCAATTTTCCCTCAAGTTTCAAGTAATGGCACCCAAAACTCATGCTACTTCTCGTGCAGCTCCATCATCAGCGACTGGCGCAAGCAGTGGTGGCAGCGGCCATGGCGGCGACACGCCAGCCCACGTTTCGCCTATTGGGGGTAAGAATCTCTCTATCGAGACTCTTTAGGAGATTTTAAAATGATTTGGTTGAGTTCTAACCAGTTAATCATCTCTTCCATCGGCGAGATCGCAGTACTCCGGCCATAAAGCTTGGAGAAAAAGAAAAGCCTCTGTCTTTCTTCTCACGCGAAGTTATCGCGTCATCCTCGCATTTTGAAACGTGAGGCTATTTTAAATAGCAGTCGTGCTGAAATGCGAGGCTATTTTAAATAGCAGTCGCGCCGAAACGCGAGGCTATTTTAAGTAGCAGTCACGCTGAAACGTGAGGCTCTTTTAAGTAGCAGTCGCGCTGAAATGCGAGGCTCTTTTAAGTAGTAGTCGCGCTGAAACGCGAGACTCTTTTAAGTAGCAGTCGCGTTAAAACACGAGGCTCTTTTAAGTAGCAGTCACGCTGAAACGTGAGGCTCTTTTGAGTAGCAGTCGCGCTGAAACGGGAGGCTCTTTTCAGTAACAGTCGCGCTGAAACGCGAGGCTCTTTTGAGTAGCAGTCGCGCTGAAACGGGAGGCTCTTTTCAGTAGCAGTCGCGCTGAAACGCGAGGCTCTTTTGAGTAGCAGTCGCGCTGAAACGCAAGGCTCTTTTAAGTAGCAGTCGCGCTGAAACGCGAGGCTCTTTTGAGTAGCAGTCGCGCTGAAACGCGAGGCTCTTTTAAGTAGCAGTCGCGCTGAAACGCGAGGCTCTTTTGACTTCTGCGCGGTCTAATTTTTAGCTTCGCGCGGCGCTATTTTTAGCTTCGCGCGTTCTAATTTTTAGCTTCGTGCGTCCATACTTAGAGAAATTTTCTGTCTTATAGAAACTTCTCTAACTCTGCTTTCTTTTTGCAGTAGGGTATTCGATGGAAGCTCTTCCCCACAAGAACTACTTCGGCTTTGCTGGGGGTTCTGATCCCTCCGGCCAATTTCACTTCACCACTATCTTGGTTCATATAAGCCAGACCCGAAGGAGCGCAAGGAGAAGTTGATCAAGTATCACTCCACTACTGCATGAGAAATTATAACTGATGCAGCCTTCGAAACTTTGAATAGAGAGGCGATGGAGAAACCGGCCTTCCTCTTTGGAGACCAGATGGATCAATCAGATGAGATCCTCTTTGAAGAGGAGTGCGTTTGGTTATATAACTCAGGCGAAATGCTGATATTTCTGCCTAGAATGGAACGTAGCTATCCCCTGGTCTATCTTTAGAGGCTGGCGACGCCTCGGGAATTAAAGTGAGGACTAACTCAAGAGCAAGATGGCGTCCCAACGGGCAAATTTGGTGCACAAGGGGTTTATCAAGATGCTCCCCCCAGATGCATTACTGGCTTGCTTCCAGGCTGATTTGAAAAGGAGCTTCCAGTAGGAGAAGTCCCATCCCGCACACGAACTTTCTTAAGTGAGTTCCTGGCGAAAGATGGTAAGTACCCGGCTAGCGACTTCAGGATGCCTGGCTGGGTTCATTCTTCTAGTAATATGTGGTGGGCTCGCCTTGTTCAGTACATGTTGGATTCCCACGAGCCCATCTTAAAGGATATCGGCTTATATAAAGCCATCAGGAACGTCCAGTTCGGGTTCCCCCAGAGTGCTTATCATTTCTTCTGCCTCGTGGAGATGTACAACCCCGAGACCTGCACTCTCTTTACACCAGTGGGGTTCGCTCTCCACGAGATGTTCGAGGTTTCCGGGCTTTCCATGGGTGAAGTCCCCTATGAAGAACACACCCCTTCCACCGAGGAGTTAAACATATTGATGGCTAAGGATGAACGCGTCTATGCCACATACTGGGAGATGATGTGCCATTATCGTATTTGCGCTGACCTGGCAGGTGCGCGTAATCATGGTATCGGCCACAAGAAATGGGCCGAGTACCTCTTTGCCAATTTGAATTCTAAGGATAGCTTGACAACTATCCATGGCCATCCTCCTGTCCCCATTTCAGAGATCGATCAACGTATAGCCAGGGGCCATTACCTATTATATTGTACCACTGACTCCAATGAGAATGGATACGTCCTGGCACTTCATTCAAGAGCTACCACTATCAAGCCCAGTTTTCGATCTCCAACAGAGGTCTCATCGCCGGGTTTTTGATGTTGTGGCTGAAGAGATGCGTCGTGCCGTCATTGCCCAAGGAAGAAATCGCAATGACCGTGGTATATCCAGCGGTTCTTCTTGCATATGGCCGACCCCTTGGACTTCTTCCTGCTATGGTGTGCAATCTGCAACATGGATTGCGGACACTCTGTCATGATTTTCTCCCCGCTGATAAGGTCAAGGGGAAAGGAAAGGGCAAATCGAAGGAGACTGCCCAGCCGAAGACTCCAAACCCTAGGGTGGAGCTTCCTTATACTTATCTGATGGCATGGCTTGTCTTGCACTGCCCCTCCTTGATGAGTGCGGCTGAACGCCGTTCAGGTGAGAAGTGCTTCTTTGTGGAGTTGTATGAACGCTCTTCATGGAAGCACAATTATATGTCCCAAATTCGGAAGACTCTTCGTAGCTTTCAGAACTATGAGATCTTCCGGTGTTTCCCTGACTTTCCCGACGGAGGATATGGGTTAAAACTGAAGGATATTGCGGGGGCAAATAACTTTACTGCCCTATCTGCGGGAGCATTCTGGTGGCTCCTCAACATCCGTCCTGGACACTTGGTGTATCGTCAAGATATCAAGTGTCTAATTGAACCGTACATCCCAAGTCACTTTGCTCGCCATTTCGGATACTCTCAACTCTTCATGGGTAATCCGAACAAGAATCTTGCTTACGAGGGGAACTTGTACGAAGGTGCCCGTGGCTGGTTCCATTTTGCGGCAGGTGGAACCGAAGCTGAATTCACCTTACCCCAGAAGTCGCCAGAGCTGGCCATGACTCTCAGCTTCTGCACATGGTTCAACATTGCAAATGCTGACGTGCCCAGCTTCTCTTCCAACCGCAGTTATTGCAAGGAGATCGAGGCCTTCTACATTAGCCGCCAGGGTGCTTCTAGAGTGAGAATAAAAGGAATGGAAGAATTCCTTGGCGCCGCGGCTGAGCCTTCAGACGCCAGCGAGTCCGACGACGATGCTGGTGATGACGAGGACAATACTGGTGCTGGAGGAGCTCTCCAGCCTATTGTCAGTCGTCCCTTGAGTCCAACTCTCAAACGCCGCAGTACTTTAAAGAAAAGGCCCGGTAAGAAGCAGAAGTTGGCCCAGGAAACTTTGATAGCCCCCAAGAAGTGGCTGTCAAAGTTGCTTCAGACTTATTGGCTTCAGCTCTACCCCCAGCGTCGGCAAGGGAGGATGAACCTGCTAAAGCTCCAAGCGTCGCCGAGGTTTCGGCTCCTCCGACCGTAGAGCCTGCTGCACAATCTGCGGCGCAACCAACGGGTAGTGAGACGGGTACATTGTTGGAAACGACAATGGCTCCCCCTTCAAGTCCGACAACTGGACTTGTGTCCCCTGGTATGACTCTTAGCGTTTTATCTTTTGCCCATTATTATTTTACTGTAACACCACTTTCCTTGTTTCCCGAAGTGCAGGTGGTCAACTCCTCTCGCCAATGCACTCAACTACTCAGGGGGAGTCTAACGAGAGAGTAAACTATTCGGGTGCTGGTAGTGCTACGAGCAATTATAACGCTGATTATTTCACACCGGCTCCTGCCTCTGTCTCCTCTTCAATTCTCCCAATTGATGAACTTGGGAGTGATGAGAGAACAAAAGTCATTATTGCAGCTGCCGCAAAAGAGGCCACACCGTCTCCTAGTATGCCATCCCCAACACCACCAGTCTGCTCCACTGAGACATTTCCAACGGTAGTTGGTGTACCTTCCGTTTCTCAGTCAGCGATTTTAACATCATCTATTATCATGGCTGCTGAGACACCTGCAACTCCTCCGGCTCCAAGTCTTCCAGCAGGGGAGGAAGATAATTTGAAGTTCTCGTTTGAAGATGCTTCTCCCACCGGAGAAGCTTCGGGGGAATATATCCCGTCTTCTATTCCTGCCGGCAGGGGTACCCAAGTGATCGGTACTGGCGATGCTTCCGCTGGGGTCCCCAGCTCTTCTAGATCCGCACTTGCGTTATTAGTTCCCCATATCCTGAACTTGGTGCAGGGACGGGATTCTTCTTCGACTCCGGTAGCCACTGCTCCCCTGCCCGTGACATCTCCCTTGACATTACCTGCTTTGCTTGCTGATACTTCAAATCCTCTTGAAGAACTTTTCAACTTCAGTGTCGTTGATTTTATGCGTTTGCTAAGGAGATGTATCGAGATGGTCCTTGCTGGCCACGATTTCTTCAACTTCGCACGCCCAATGTTATTCCGCTATCTGGAAAATATTGAAGAAGTTGGGAGACGAGATCGAGCAGCTCCTTACCGGGCCCGCCTTGCAGTCTTAGAAGAGCAGGTGACCACGCTACACAAGCTCTATCAGGCGGATGTGGAGGCGATCACCGAGATAGAACTGGCGCGGCTTCGGGCAAAATCAACATCGCGTAGAAATGCTTTAAGGCAGCAGGAAGAGAGATGGTCTCAGGAGCTGACAGAGTTCGAAGCCAGCCGGGAATCCATTCTCGGGGATCTGAGGAGGGTGGACACTGAGATAGGGGAGAGTCAGGCTGCCATCTCTAGAGCCCAGGAGACGATCGCCAGAGCTCGGGCCATCTTGATAGACAATGAACTCCGATTATGGGAGTATGTCAAGAATCGAGAAATGTTGCTTCTCCAACAAGAACAGGTCAAGCAGGAGGAGGCGGCTAGGAGCCATGCCATTGAAGAGTCTCGTCAACAGCAACTTGCAATAAATGACGATGAGTTACGTAGACAGGCTCAATATACCGTGGAGTCATCTCATCGTCGAAATTTGGACGAGACGATAAATAAATTAAAACTCCTGGGAGACCCATAGTTTCCTCTCTCTATTCTTTCATTTTTCTTGTAATAAGAACTTCGTAAACGGAAGAGAGATAACCTTTGGTGGTTCTTCGAACTTCTTCTTGTATCTTCACCCTTTTAATAAAGATGATTCTTTTGACTCTTTTATTTGCCGGCTTCAAAACAGATTTGCTTGCCCAACAAATAACTTGTCGTCAAAGTGATTTATTTCTTGGTATCGTTTGTGCACAATTTTCCGAGCCATACTGTCAGAGGTAAGAATTTAACATGACAGGGTTTATAGGATTTTTAGCAAACCCCCAGCTATCAACGGATTTGCTTAGCCTTTACCAACTACCATTTGAGTTGGGCTAGCCATGTTATTCCCCTCAACATTTGAGTTGGGCTAGCCATGTTATTCCCCTCAATATGGTGAGTTGCCGAGGATTTCGTTTGGGCTTAAATGCCAAACTTTTCCTCTTCCCTTTACCTTATCGGTATTGGGTAATTCATACTTTTTAACCCCAGCATGAAGGGGTTGGCGAGAAACTGGTTCTCTCCCCATTACCTAGTTGGCGCCGGGTAATTTTATACCTTTTTAGGTCAGAGGCGCCAACTGCGCATGCCTAAAAAGAAAGACTGGAAGCCGTTCAAACTTGAGAACTAAGCACACCAGGTTTGGGTCAGAGGTGCCAAACTGCGCATGCCCAAGAAAATACTGATGGTGGTTCAAACTTGAGAACCAAACTGGAGACGGTTCAAGGCTCTCTCGCGTAATTTGAACTGTTTACACCAAACACACCAGGTTTAGGTCAGAGGCGCCAAACTGCGCATGCCTAAGAAAAGACTGGAGGTGGTTCAAACTTGAGAACCAAACACACCAGGTTTAGGTCAGAGGTGCCAAACTGCACATGCCTAAAAAAATGACTGGAGGTTGCTCAAACTTGAGAACTAAGCACACCAAGTTTAGGTCAGAGGCGCCAAACTGCGCATGCCTAAGAAAAAAACTGGAGGTGGTTCAAACTTGAGAACCAAGCACATCAAGTTTAGGTCAGAGGCGCCAAACTGCGCATGCCTAAGAAAAAGACTGGAGGCTGTTCAAACTTGAGAACTAAGCACACCAAGTTTAGATCAGAGGCGCCAAACTGCGCATGCCTAAGAAAAGGGAGACTCGTACCTCCAGGGATATTAAGAATAGTACTTCTTGAGAAATTTGCCATTGATCGGCATCATCATTCTGTCGCCATTTTGATTCATCAAGCGATAGGCTCCACTGGAGTATACTGTCTCCACAACAAACGGTCCTTCCCACTTGGGTTCAAATTTACCCTTAGTCTTGTGGGTTAGCACCATTGGCCTTTTAACAGCCAGAACCAAGTCTCCTTGCCTAAAGGTCCTTGGCTTAACGTTTTTATTGAACGTTTGTGAGATTCGGGCTTGATACAACTCAATTTGTTGTTGAGCCCTGAGACGCTTATCATTCAACGCCTCTAGTTCTCTCAATCTTTGTTGATGACGCTCTTCCGTCGTCATCTTTTTGGCTAAAGCCACTCTTAATGAAGGAATCTGGACTTCAAGAGGTAAGACGGCCTCACTTCCATAGACCAAAGAGAATGGAGTAGCTTTCGTAGGGGTGCGAACAGTGGTGCGATAAGCCCACAGGCACTCTCCTAGCTTTTCGTCCCAATCTCGTTTATTAGAAGAGACGAACTTCCGAAGGAGTTTAATGATCATCTTGTTGAAGGCTTCGGCCAACCCATTAGCTGCGGGGTTATATGGCGTTGAAGCAATATCTTTGATTCTGAACTTATTGCAGAATCTGGAGAATCTCTGACTGATGAATTGCGGACCATTATCATGGATGATCCGTCGGAGAACGCCAAAACGGTAAATGATATGATGCTTGACCAACTTGATCACATCCGTCATTTTCACCTCTTTCATGGGCACGGCTTCGGCCCATTTTGAAAAATAATCGGTTATTGCAAGAATAAACCGATGTCCTCTGGATGACGGGGGAGTTATAGGCCCCACAATATCCATCCCCATGCTTCAAATGGCCAACTTGCAACGGTATTGTGCAAGTATTCTTGGGGTTGATGAATAAAATTGGCATGTATTTGGCAAGCATGGCACCGTTTAGCGTATGCCATTACTTCCGTGATCATGCTTGGCCAGTAGTATCCCAGCCTTCTTATATGGTTTCCAAGTTTGGGACCGGGCTGATGAGCTCCACATACTCCATCATGTGTTTCTCTCAGCACTTCATCTGCTTCTGCTTTTGATATGCAGCGTAGTAGCAGACCATCTCTTGACTTTCTATATAAAGTCTGAAGTTTTTGGTCATAATAAAATTTTTGGGCCTTCCTCTTTATTGAGGTGGCTTCCTTAGGATCTTCTGGTAATATCCCATGTAAAGCATAATCCACAAATGGAAATGCCAATCACGGGGTTCCAAAGTTAGGCCTGCTTGGCATACTTCTTTATTTTGAAGAACAGTATCTGGATGGAGGAGCTCTCTGCTTCCAATAGTGATACTTTTAGCTTCGCCTAGCGGGATCGCCAATGTTGCACCGGCAAGGGCATCCGCATATACATTCTCATTCCGAGGTATGTGAGAAATATAAAATTGCTCAAAGTAGCCCGCCAGTTCAATGGCTAGCTGATAATAGGGGATGAGGGCTTCATGTCTGACTTCATATTCGCCCTTCATCTGATTGACGATGAGTTTAGAGTCTCCATATGTCTCTAGACAGTTCACCCCCAGTTGTAGAGCCATTTTCAAGCCGATAATGAGTGCGTTATATTCCGCCACATTATTCGTGCACGGTTCTGTCAATAAGTAACCGTTAGGCAATATATGTTTATGTGGGAAAATTAGCACAACCCCCACTCCAGCAGCAGATCGTCTGGCAGCACCATCAAAGAATATTTTCCATGTTTGTTCCTTGGTAACTGCGTTGACCTCTGACGTCTGTTTGGAATTAGACCCGATTGGATGGTCTGTAAGAAAATCGGCAATCGCCTGTCCCTTTGTGGCTTTTTGAGGGACGAAATGCATATCATATGGCGACAGCAATAATGCCCATTTAGCCAACCGGCCATTTAAGGATCCCGGTTTTGTCATCAGAATTTTCAGGGGATTAACCCGTGATATGACATGAATTGTTTGCCCAAAAAGATAGTATCGCATTTTCTGAATAGCGAACACTAGGGCTAAACATTCCTTTTCAATCAGGGTGTACCATTGTTCGGCCCCAATCATTGTCCTGCTTAGATAATAGAGGGCATGTTCATGGCTGTGCTCATTATATTGAGCAAGTAATGCTCCTAAGGCATTATCCATGGCCCTTACATATATAAGGAAGGGCTGCCCAAGGACTAGCGCCATAAGAATGGGAGGTTTGGTGAGGTATTCTTTAAGGTCGTCAAAGGCCCGTTGACATGCCTCATCCCATACAAAAGAAACCCCTTTCTTCATAAGTCGAGAGAACGGCTGGCATCGCCCTGATAGGTTGGAAATGAAGCGCCGAATATATGCAAGTTTCCCTTGCAGTCCCCTCAATTCCTTAAGATTGCGGGGAGGCATCATGTCGCTAATTGCTTTTACCTTTTCAGGGTAGAGAAAAATTTCTTTTGAAGTTATTATGAACCCAAGGAATTTTCCACTCGACACCCCCATAAATGACTTAGTGGGATTCATCTTCAAATGATGTTTCCTCATGAGATCGAAGACCATTCTTAGCCCAACCCCTTGCGAGTCTTCTGATAATAATCAGGGCTCTTTCCTCTCGGTCTGAACGAGGGTATAAGGTTCCGTCGCCCTTTTCCAAAGTTCAATCCCGGTTTCTGGGTAAAATTATAACCCCTCTTCTCCATTATCTGCTAGGATTTTTGTTCATACAGGTGAAATTGGGGTGATGTTTGTTCATCACTTTCACTGCTTTGTCTTCGCCGGGGTGACGTAATTACCTTGCCGAAAATAATCAGCTTTTGGGATCCTCCCCGAGGAGGCACTTCGAAGCAGTGACCTTTTTCCTCAGCTATTTTAGACCAGGAGAGGAGGGATGACCTAAGTGGCCAATGATATGCCGCCAGAGTTTCAAGTTCGGATAGGCCATCCATTTCAGTGGAAGTACAAGAGGGTTCAGACTCAGTAGCTACAGCATGTTCGTAGACTAACTTTATGTTTTCATTAATAACCCACTCACTTTCTATTACATCCACTATATTATCAAAACTGAAATCTAAATAAGGGTTGATTTCATAATCACCCCCATCATCTTCTCCAGGAAGCTCGTACTCAGTGTCGGCTTCATTGCCACTGTCATCAGGCTTTGGAGGTTTGCTAGGATTGTCGTTGGAAACTTCATGGGCTGGTTTATACAGTGCAGCATCCGTGAAATGATTCTCCAACCCTTTGAATGGTTGCTTGTCAGCAATTAGTGTCCGGACCTCTCCTTCCTTATCGCAATATTTCATACATTGGTGGAGAGTTGACGGAACTATCATGTGAGCGTGGATCCAAGGCCGCCCCAATAGAATGTTGTAGGAGGTATCTGCATCAATAACGTAGCATGTAGTCTCCGTCCTTAAATCCCCGATCCGACATCGGAGGCGGATTTTTCCGAGGGGACGGCTATTATTGGCATTAAACCCGTATATCATTGTATTGGTTGGTGTCAGACGATGGAGGGAAATCCCTAACAGCTGCATCAACCTTCTGGGTACGACACTTAGTGCAGAACCCGGATCAATCTGAATTCGGTTCACTTTTGTGGATCCGACATATCCGGTGAAATATAAAGGCCTGTTATGCTTTATATTCCTCACTTGCATATCTTCTGGAGAGAAGATGATTTGTGGGATATGCCTCCTCACTTGGTGACTGCGGGGGCAAGAGTCCTGTTCTTCTTCATTGGCCGACTCGATAATCTGAGTTAGGAATGACTCAGAGTCTGCCAAGGCCTCTTTTAGAGCTTCACGTGTTGATTTTGATAATCTCAACAATTCATAAAGCGTTACTCGTGCTGGGATATTTGCCAACTGAGCCTTCCTCTCTAATAGGATTCTTCTGGAAACGAAGTCCTTTCTGCTTCGCGGGCTTTGCGAGTTCTGCATAGATGTCTTTTGGATCTACTCTAGTGTAGTCCTTAAGATATGTCTTCCCGGATCGGGTACCGGAAGGGCCTGCCCGATCTTGATGAGTGGCCATAGTTTCGGGTTCTTCTTCAGAATCTGTGAAGGCCCCCGAACCTATATATTCTTCCTTTATATCTGCAGAAATGGCATTAACAGTTCGCTTCTTCTCTTGACCTCTTGAAGTAGTCCATTGTTCATCTTCTAGCAAATAAGGGTGAACCCACATAACTTCCCCCTTTTGGGTTGTTACGGAGACAAGTCCTTCTCGGGCTTTATTATGAGGATCAAGGTTCTTTGTGACCATCTTACCCTTTGGGATCGGGGTCACTCCTGCGGAGAACTCGTGGGTTCCAACCACTATGGTTGTCATATTGGCAGTGACCTTTTTCTGCTCTTCCTTAAGCATCAGAACTCCAGGTTCTATTAGCGCTTGGATTCTGTTCTTAAGGGGAAAACAATCCCTAGTAGGGTGCCTAACATTCCGGTGATAGAGACAGTAATTGTGATTTTTAGTCTTACCAGCGTCTTCTGGCTTCTTATTTTCTGGAAGTTTTAGCATTCCCTTTTTCTGGAGCAAGTGAAAGAGGATAGGCGTCTGTTTCGTCTTGAAAGTATAATTTCTCTCTCGCTGCGGTCTATTTTGCCTTGGGCCCTGCTGACTTTGGGGCTTCGGCTTTGGTGGAGGGCTGGATCTCTGAGGAGTAGCTTCTGATGTCATCACTGCTTTTCCTTTATTCTTATTGCTGTTATTTTGGGTGTATGACTTACTACCCCCAACACTTCTTGATCCACGAGATTCTTCAACTCGACGAATCAAGTCCTCAGCTTGCTCTCCCTGTTTGAGCAAATCCCTCCATGTCTTAGACTCTACGGCCCCCATTTTTAGGAGCACATTGGTCTTAAGATTGTGTCGATAAGTTTCGACAAGAGTTTCCTGGACCATTCCGTGTTTGCAATGCACGGACTTCTCCCGGAACCTTTCTATAAATTCTTTTACCGTTTCTTGTTCCCCTTGTCTAGTTGCAAGGAGGGAATGAACCGTAATCTCAGTATCATCCTCGAAGAAACGTGAGAGAAATAATTTCTCTACATCTAACCAGGTATTAATAGTACCTGGGGGCAACTGCATGAACCAAGTAAAGGCAGGCCCTCACAAAGTACTTGCGAATACTTTAGTCATGATGGGGTCATTACCCATCAAATATCCTGCTTGGGACAAGAAGTAATAGATGTGCTGACTGGGCGATCCTTTCCCATCATATGGCTCTAATTTGAGCGGCTTATACTTCTGTGGGTATGGTATCGTATCCCATTCAGGAGGATATGGCCTTGAAACCCCTGCCACTTTCAACTCCTTCTTACGCATCAAAATTTCGAGTTGATTCTGTAATTTTTCAAGCTTTTCTTCATGCTGATCATGGAAAGAAAATCTATCTTCTTCCTCATGCATCGAGTGGGCTTTCTCCTCCTGTTCTTCTTCATTTGGATTTTTCTTGCCCTTTTTGGCATTATCTTCA
>JAYEPQ010000003.1:73095237-73110237 GCA_036321105.1 Dracaena cambodiana | reverse complement strand
TCTCCTTCATAGTCCAATTCATTTTTCCAAAAATGATCACACAATCGATAGAGCTATATGGAAAAGACTAATTAATTATAAGCTTTCATTTTGAAAATTGTTTTTTCGAGAATAGCTCAAAGGTTAAATGAGTTGAGAAAGAAATCCAAAGATTATGGAGAAAGAAACTCACAACGTAAAACTTAAAAGACAAATAGTGCAAAATCACATACAAGACGTAAGTAGCGTCCCTATGAATCGATAGTGAGGCCTAATAGTTTGGTTTCTATACGCCAGTGATTTCTAAAAGTACACTAGTATACCTCTTCAGTATTCTTTTGTAAATTTTTTTCTAGATATGGAGGCAAGGAAGTTAGAGTGGGCCTAGTCCCGTGAATATACCTACTTATTAGAGTGGACCTACTCCCGTGCATTCACCCGTTGCCTCGTGGATGCTAGTTAGACCTGGTCAACTTTCGATTCTGTCCACAACCTCATAGGTCGGATCGCTAATTACATATTTCTTTAATTTTTAATTATATAATAATTTAATATTTTATAAGATCTCATGGGAAGTTAATAAACTTTTTCCAACATAGCACTTAAAAATTAAAAACCAATATAACAATATGAAAAGAGAACTAAGGAAATTTAATCTAATGTTAAGAATTTTTCTTTTATTAAATTTCATAAGAGATAGAACGAAATATATGAGTTAAAAAATTCATTAAGGTTTTCTATTGACAACTAATTTGCATATTTTATGAACATTTTTATATTACAGTTTACATATGAATCATGCATTCTGCAGACTGCAGAAATTATTGCTACCTTTTTTTTTCTTGTAAACTGAGCAGTCTATATGTCAATCTTGAATAACTTTATCTATATATTTAACCAAATCAAGATTGAAGTATCCTAAGAAAAATGGAGGTCGGGACGGATCCTAAAATCAATTGATTTCATATCAATTTCACCCAACTGTCAACAATTATTTCACGTTCTTTTGTCTTACTTACCTTTACTTACAGATATTATTGCTAGTTTCTTTCCCTTTTAAACAGAGCATTCTGTGTGTCAATCTTGAATAACTTTGTCTATTTAATCAGAATAAAATTAAAGAATCATAAGAAAAATGAAGGTGGGGAGCGATCTAAAATCAATTTATCTCTTATCAATCCCACCTAACAGTCAATAATTATTTCACATCATTTTGTTCTACTCTCCCTACTTACGAATATTATTGCTAGTTTCTTTCCATTGTAAACAGAGGAGTCTGTGTGTCAATCTTAAATAACTTTGTCTATTTAACCAAAATAAGATTAAAGAATTCTAAGTAAAATGGAGATGGGGACCGATCCTAAAATCAATTGATCTCTTATCAATCTCACCCAATTGTTAACAATTATTTCACATCTTTTTGTCATACTGTCCCTTACTTACGGATATTATTGCTAGTTTCTTTCCTTTATAAACAGTGAGTCTGAGTGTCCATCTTGAATAACTTTGTCTATTTAACCAAAATAAGATTAAAAAATTCTAAGAGAAATGGAGATGGGGACCAATCCTAAGATCAATTGATCTCTTATCGATCTCACCCAATTGTCAATAATTATTTCACGTTTTTTTGTCATACTCACCCTTACTTACAGATATTTTTGGTGTACCAATTTTGAATAATTTTGTCTATTTAACCAGAATAAGATTAAAGAATCCTAAGAAAAATGGAGGTGGGGAGCGATTTTAAAATCAATTAATCTCTTATCAATTTCATCCAACTTTCACCAATTATTGCACGTCTTTTTGTCCTACTTGCCCTTAAATTCAAGTTTCTCGGCCTCCTCATTATCATAATTTATCGTATTAGGATTAGTACTTAAACTAATTTTATCGAGTAAATTAGTAATAATTAAATACTTTGTTTATTGTTAATCTCCATAGGCAACTCAGGCTATAAATAGAGCCCCACCCCTCCCCCACAAAGCATCCATCCATACTCCTAAACAAGGCTTCACTGCTCAAGCTCTGCTATGGCAATCGCGGCGTCTCCCCATCATTATTTCGCAATATTTCTCTTCATCATTTATGGTAATAACTTGATAATATTTATTTTTGTATATTTCGAATTTCGTTTGATCTTACGATAAATTTTATAATTTATTTGTTTCTGTTAGTTCAGCAAATATGGATGCGGGGTACAAATATTCTGACAACCCAACAGAACATATTTGGCCCAAACAAACTAAAATGAGCTACAAATTTGTATTTAGACACAGAACACCGACAACATATTCATATAGGAGTATATTAAATCTTCGTTTGAATAACATTAAGAACTGAAATAGTCTAAGATTAACCATGAATTTCTCGTTCAAAAATATTAATCGTATTATAAACTATACTGGATCTTGCCTTATATCCGATGTGAGATTATTCGAGTTAGGAGTACTAGAAAGATGCTAAGGGATTGTCATCTTGTAATTATAGGCTATTTTACTTCCCAAAATAAAATATTTTGAAGGAAAAACATGGATTATGATATTCATTGTTATTTACACTTTTGTATGCATTTATGCATTCGAACAGGTTGGACAGATTAAAGTTTGAAGTCAAACATCCTAAGTAGGTTTTTTTTGCTATTTTATCAAGACTTAAAAACCATATTTTAAACTTTCATAAAAATAAAGATAAAAATGATGCTGACTGGTTATCTATACTCGTTTGCCCTCCCAAGGGCTTCCTACGAGAGGGTTTGCATCCTCACCTTTAGTTTGGATACCAATAGTTTCTATTTGAAACTCTATTTTTAGAAGTATATCCCGTTTTCTTTAAACACCCATTTTGTAGAGTTTGAGAATCTCCAAAAACTCTAAAATAAATAACCCACTAAGAATGAATTTTCCCATAGTTTTGCAATGAATTTCTAAATAAACGTGAAACTCCATTTTGAAGCCTTGTATCCAAAATAGACCCAACTACGTAAGTGAAACTCTTGGCTGTAGAAATAAAGTTTGTAATCTGTACTTAAATAACGTTAGAGTTTTGTGAAACATGTATCCAAAGTAGAAGTCATAGAAACCTCAGACTTTTTTTTTTTATCACGAATTAATTAATTATTTTCTAACATACATTATGATCATTCAGTTGGGGCATCAAATGTTGCTAATACCACCGAAGGGCAACCCTTGACGGCAACCTACCCTGTAGACTTCAAGCTTCCCCTCGACGTGGAAAAGCTCACGAAGACAAGCTACCAAGAATTCATCACCAAGCTCCGCAGTGAATTGGCCAAAGGAGGCTCAAAATCGGGCAACGTTCCCATACTTCCTAGCTACGGCGATGATCCTCACTTGTTCGATGTTCTTCTGTCTACCAAAGATCATAGTACCACCGTGCGTGTCCGGCGCGATAATCTATACGTCAGGGGCTACCTTATTCATACATCAAACAAATGGATGGAATTCAAGGATGAAAAACAACGCCATATGGTCGATCCCAAATCAGAATTTCTACCTTTTGGCGATAGTTACAAGGCAATGGAAGATACCGCAGGTATTAAGGTTACGAGTATTGGATATACCAAATATAGTCTTATCAATGCTGTAGCCTCTCTCTCCAAGCCTATTAGTAAGGATAAAGGTAAGTTAGGTAAGGACCAAGCTAAAGCGCTAATCTTCATGGCCCAGATGATCTCTGAAGCAGCAAGATTCGGGGATATCTCCACGTTTTTTGGAAGTCAACTTGACAAGGGCGAGCATCTCCCTTTATGGATGCGAGCTCTGGAGAATGACTGGGGAAAATTATCCACAATAGTGCAATGCTCTGATAAGTATAAGAATAAGTACAAATACGAGGAGGTAACTATAAATGGTAAAGTGTACAAGACCGTCGACCAGCTCCGCACCATATTCGGAGTCATGCTAAAAGAGACCAATCTCAATGAAAGGACCTGCAAAATCAAGAAAATTGCATATGAAGAGGAAGGTGAGCAGTAGAACTGTCTGTTGACATTCAGTGATCAGCTGAGAATGGTAATCCTGTTAGGCCTCTAATAATTGTAGTCAGTGCTTGGCTTGTGCTCTCTACATAGTAGTATCAGGCTTAGCCTTTGTTTGTGGGTTATATGTAACTTGTTTGAAGTATCAATAAGAGGCATTAATGATAACAACAACAACAACAATAATAATAATAATATGTCAAAAGTATTCTCTAAATCTGGTTGCTACATCGGGATGACAATGGGTGGATCCATGGGTCAAATCCTTAGTCCTTCCACTTTAAAATTTTAAATTAAGAAAAATAAAAGTTTTATTTTTAATTCAAAATCTTGAATTTCATGAGGTAAGAATTTAATTTCATGAGGTAAGAATTTACCCTTGTACTCGTCCATTCTCAATACGTAGATCTCTAATGCTATGTGACCATCATCAAAGTGCGTAGCAGGAGAGAGAAAGATCATTGAATTTGGGGTCATGAGTTGACCCAATCATGCAATTACCCATGGGTGGGCATGGCCTCATGAATGTAGAGCTCCAGCAGCGACTAATTAAGCGGGCTGTGCCGATCGCGCAAGGGGGATTATGGTCAATTAATTATGTGGCCCGTGGGTTGGGATTAATGAAACCAATCACGAAGTTAGGCTTCTACTTCTTGAATTGCAGCAAGGCCGTCTTGCGTTTGTATTTGTGTACGGAACAAAAGCAGCGTAGAGAGGTCAATCTAATTAATTAAAGACTAAAATTGTGGTATTTGTGAGAGAATTAAGCCACGTGTTTGAACTCTGAAGAAAAACAAAATTGACGGTCCAAAACAATTAATATTGATAAAAATTTCCAATGATTTGCTGAATAATTAGCTTTGGCCAGAAGTACTATTGTTATATTTAGTGTCGAAACACTTAGAAAAGTCGAAACAAGTAGAAGTACAAATCTTATTAATATAGTAACTAGAAATGGAAGAAAGAATATTATCATTTTAGAAAAAAAGAAGGAACAGCGCACACATCCCTTTTAATGCATGTCATCTACCCTAAAGAAAACAGAAAAGACCAATGCAAAAACACATTATCATTTCAGTTATTCAGCTCACATGACATGAGATAAATAGGATAATAGCACAGATTTTGGGATATTAACATTTGTAATTGTACATATTAGAAAACATAATTGGCCTTCTAGTTCGTCCTCACACATTTGCAGTGGAGATCAAGATTAGAGATTGTTCTATTGATTTAATGTCATAATAGACGCCAAAAGCAATTAATGAGATTTTTAATAGAAAACTTGATGAAGAAAGAACCAAAACACATGAATAATGTGTATAGAATATTAGATTCCTTACAAAGGAAAGTTATTAATAAAAACAAAGATCAACTCCCCATTTGATTGCTTAAATCCTCACATGATAAGTAACTCACGATAAACCTTCGGATTGAGATCAAGCAGTCATGAATCATGCTCTGTCTCTAACTATGGTAAAGCCCTAATCCTATATACGGACCTAAATCTAAATCTAACCCCAACTAAGTGAGGACTATAGTGGGCTTAGTCCTGTGCATGTACCTACTGATTAGAGTGGGCCTAGTCCCGCGCACACACCCACTGCCTTGTGGACGCTAATCAGGCCTGGTTGAGTGTCGATTCTGTTCACAGCCCCTAGGTCAGGTCGCTAATTACATATTTCTTTAATATTTCTAGTTATATAATAATTTAATATTTTATAAGATCTCATGAAAAGTGAATAAAACTTTTCCAATATAGCACTTAAAAATTAAGAACCAATATAACAATACGAAAAGAGAACTAAGGAAATTTAATCTAATCTCAAGAAGCTTTCTTTTATTAAATTTCATAGGAGATGAATGAAATATATGAATTAAAAATATTCATTAAGGTTTTCTATTGATAACTAATTTGTATATTTTATATTTGTATATTTTATGAACATTTTTATATTCCGGTTTACATATGAACCATGCATTGTGCAGATATTATTGCGAGTTTCTTTCCTTTATCAAGAGAGCAGTCTGTTTATCAATCTTGAATAACTTTGTCTATTTAACCAAAACAAGATTAAAGAATTCCAAGGAAAATAGAGGTGGGGACCGATACTAAAATTAATTGATCTCTTATTAATCTCACCCAACTGTCAACATTTATTTGATATCATTTTTGTCCTAAGTCGCCCTTAATTTCTTGTCCTTCTTGCATGGTCAGATCGCGATTGCTTCATGTTTCACGACCTCCTCGTTAGCATAATTTATCGTATTAGGGTTAGTACTTAGACTACATTTTATCGAGTAAATTAGAACTAAAGACTTTGTTTATTTTATCGAGTAAATTAGAACTAAAGACTTTGTTTATTGTTAATCTCCATAGGCACCTCAGGCTATAAATAGAGCCCCACCCCTCCCTCACAAAGTATCCAATCATACCAAAATTCCTAAACAAGGCTGCTCACCTCTCAAGCTTAACCATGGCAATCGCAGTGTCTCCCCATCATTATTTCGCAATATTTCTCTTCATCATTTATGGTAATAACTCGCTAGTATCTATTATTGTATGTTTTCAATTTCGATCTCACAAAGCTAAAATATCAGTGGTTTTCTCTTTACTGGTCCCATTTTCCACGGAATCAATTCTCTTCTTTTGAATGTACAAGAATTTTTGGAGCTCAACATTGATTTTAGCATAAATTTTGAGAAGCCTTATCGAACCATTAACATTAATTTGCCAGATTTTTTTCCTTTTTTTTTTTTTTTTTTTTTTTTTTTTTGGTTTTGGCATTGAAATTACAGTTTGTTTATTTGTGTTAGTTCAACAAATATTGATGTGGAGTACAAATAATCTATCAAACCAACCGAACATATTTGCCCGAAACAAACTATTAAACGTGCTACAAAGTTGTATTTGTGTAGCCAACATCAGTAATATATTTGTATAGGAATATGCTAATATTTTAGTAGAATAATAAGTATTAAAATAATTTATCATTAACCATGGATTCCTCTTCAAAAGCATTAGTTACAATTGCACTATTGATTTACAGGAATCATTATAAACTATACTAATTGTTGGCTCATATATATCCAATGCAACACTATTCGAGTTAGGAGCATTATAAAGAGGCTTTGGAATTGTCATCTCGTAATTATAAACTCTTTTTATTTTAAAAAAATTGAGGAAAAAGATGGATTATGACACTATTTGTTATTTACTCTTTTGTGTACATTAATACATTTAAACAGGTTGGACAAATTAAAATTATAACCAAACATCTTAAGTACTTTTACAGCTATCATATTAGACAGGAAAATTGATATTTTGAATGGATCGCATGCTTTCATAAAAACAAAGATAAAAATTATATTGAACAGATTATCTATACGTTTGCCCGATGCAGATCAAGGGCTTTCTACAAGAGGCTTTGAATCTTCTCACCCTCTTAATTAGGCCTAATTTGAATATATGGTTTCAATAAATGAAACCATAATTTTGGATTTATTCTTGAAATTTTATTTTTAAAACTATAGCACATGTGCATGCTTAAAATGGAATTGCGAAATTAAGATTTTGTATAGTTTGTGAGTCTCCAAAACTCCAAAATTAAAATCCGCGCTGAGCAAATTTTTCCACAGTTTTGCAATGAATGTCCAAAATATGGTAGTGAAACTCTATTTTAAAACCTTATACCTAAATTAAACCCAACTTAAGTGAAACTTCCATCATTTAGAACCAGAGTACTTCGTATGTTTACAAATTCGAGTTTTGTAAAAATAATTATTGAAACCAGCATTTTGTAAAAGCCGATCTCCAAACTAGAGGTCTTAGAAGCCCCGACATTTTAAGGGAATTTAACATTATTTTGCTTTTATTTATGATGATTAATTAATTGTTTCGTGACATTGTGATCGTTCAGCTAGAGCATCTGTTGTTGCTAGTAGTACCACCAGTGGGCAAGTCTTGAAGTAACCAACCCTTTGGCAACCTATCCTATAGACTTCAAGCTTCCTCTTTACGTGGAAGAGCTCACGGAGACAAGCTAGTAGAAGTTCATCACCGATCTCCGCAACGAATTGGCCAAAGGAGGCCAACAATCGGGCAGAGTTCCCATACTTCCTTTCCCATACTTCCTTTCTACGACCAATATCCTCACTTGTTCGATGTTTTGCTCACTACCAAGGACCATCATGCCCCCGTCCGTGTCCGACGTGACAATCTCTATGTGCGGGGCTTCTTTATTCAAGCATCAAACAAATGACTAGATTCAAGGACGACAAAGTGCTTGGTTGCCATATGGTCGATCCCAAATCAGAATTTCTACCTTTTGGTCATAGTTACCCCGCGCTCAAAAAGGCTGCGGGGAATATTAAGATTACGACCATTAATTACGCCCGATCTGGTCTTGTCCATGTCGTAGCTTCTCTCCCCAAGCCTAATAGTAAACCTAAGGAACAAGCAAAAGTGCTCATCTTTATGGCCCAGATGATCTCTGAAGCAGCAAGATTCGTGGATATCTCTAGATTTTATGGAAGTCAACTTGTTAAGGGCGACCATCTCCCTCAATGGATGCAAAATCTGGAGAATGCCTGGGGACAATCCACAGTAGTTCAATGATATGATACGTATAAGAAGAAGTACAATTACGATAAGGTAATTATAAATGGTGTTGAGTACAACACTGTCGACGAGCTCTGAACCATATTCGGGGTCATGGTGAGAGAGACCAATCTCGATAAAAAGAATTGCAAAATTAAGAAACTTGCATATGAAGATGAAGATGAATGGTCAATAGTACTGTCTATTGACATCTAGTGACCAGCTGAGGATGGTGATCACCAGCTGTGGATGGCGATCACATTATGCCTCTAAACATTTGTTGTTAGTGCTTGGCTTCTCTCCCCGTTGTTTGTGTACGAGTTACATGTAACATGTTTAAAGTATCAACAAGAGGCAATAATAATAATAATATGTGATCAGTATTCTCTAAATCTCGATGCTTGCTACACGATCATCATCAAGATAAGTACGTATTGAGAGAGAGAGAGAGATTCTCACATTTGGTGTCATGGCCTGACCTAATCATGTAATTACTCATGAGTGAGCCTGGCCTCGCGAGTGTAGAGTCTCGAGGGGAGACTAATTAAGCGGGCTGTGCCGATTAAACAAGGGGGGTTACGAGCAATTAATTATGTGGCCAATGGGCTGGTTTTAATGGAACCAGCACGCAGTGGGGGCCACTTCTCGAATTGCTTCAAGGCCATCTTGCGTTTGTATTAATTGCGTTTGTATTAATTACCCTTTTAAATATTGAACATGAATTTAGCAAATAATCAATCTATGGATGACCATTAGGTGTGAGTCTGAGTCTAGTGATTGATCAAGTGTCAAATTCAACGCGATCACTTTAGCTTCGTAATGAGAATTATATCAAGTGCATGTCAAATTCATTACCTGAGTTAAACAAAATGAGTTGGGATTCAAATTAATTAAAGGAATAAAAATATATGCCTTGCTTGCTGTACATAACTATTACATTATGTCTTGAATTCCTGATCCAAATTTATTTTTGTGACCTGATTTCGATTATGATGTGATGCACAGATGAAATTCTGATTATATATATATATATATATATATATATATATATATATATATATATATATATATATATATATATATATATATATATATATGAGAAAACTGGAGGAGAGCTGTCAGCTCAGGTTTTTTTCCTGAGCTGACGCCACATGGCGAGCTCTCATTCGCCGAGAACAAATTATTTAAAACTTTAATCTATTTATTTCCATGGAGCTAGAAAAATTTATTGCGAAAAAATAGAAAAGAGGAGGGCTCTTTTGCAAAAAATCATTCCCAATTAGACTCTAATTGGGATCACGCTTTATCCCTATTTCTCTCCCAACTAGAACGCAATCGTCCTTCCTCGATTAGTCTCTCTCTCTCTCTCTCTCTCTCTCTCTCTCTCTCTCCTCTGCTCGGATACCCTCTTGCTCGATCTGTCCCTCTCTCGATCTCCCGATCTCGCTCAATCTGTCTCTCTCTCCATAAGTTGCAGTTCTCTCTGATCTTTCTTCTCTCTCTCCTTGGCCAAATCCGGGATCACGCCGTGTCTCTCTATTTCTCTCCTCAATGCGATCTCTCTCTATATTTTGGATTCTTTAATGCATTGCTTCAAAAGAGCAATATACAAGTAGAATTGAAGCTCACGTATAGGCTCTTACCAAGCACCCAAACTATAACAGGTAAAATTTGACAAAATTATTCTAGACTAAATTGAGTACTTCAATATATAGAAATTATTCACACGGGCGTTTATACAAACACAATGGAGCTACAACTAATTTATCCATTTCTCGATATTTCGAGTAACTCAATCTTGGCCTATTGTTGGGCAAAGGATGAGGCCGGGGCTTCATTGATCATCGATGACGAAGTTCTGGCGACCAATTGACTGCTCTCCAATTGGAGAGGAAGAGATACATTGAGAGAGAGAGAGAGAGAGAGAGAGAGAGAGAGAGAGAGATAGATTGGGAGGTATGGAGAGGCAAAGATACATTGAGAGAGAGAGAGAGAGTGAGAGAACGCGGAGATAGATTGGGAGGGTTGGAGAGGAGAAACTTTTGCAACTAGGCCCCTCTCTTTGTTATATTTTAGTATATGAGTTTAGTTACATACAAAAACTAGACTAATTAGTTTTTGAGAGCCTGACAAATGGAAATCTGCCATGTGGTTGTAGATACAAAAAATAAAAAATAAAAAAATAAAATTTCTAAGTGGGCACACCGCGCCACCCGCGGGAGCCCCCGCGGGTTGGAACCCGCGGAAGCCCCAGCGGGTTGCCACCCGCGGGAGCGATCCGCAGGTGCCAACCCGCGGGTTGTTTTCCGTTCTTTTCCGATTATTTATTTCCTATTTTATTTCGCTAATATTTCGTTATCCGGTTTTTTTAGGAATAATGGAGCCGGATTTGGAGCTTCTTCGGTTTATAAAACACACGAATTTAACCGGAGAGAGACTTTTTTTGGATTCTTGGACTTTTGGGCAGAGTTGGGAGATTCTTTGGGGAAGAGTCCAATTTTCCAGAGGCGGGAGTCCAAAAATCTAGAGAGGAGTTCCTCAATTCAGAGAGATCGGATCGTCAACGGAGTACAGAAACAAAGCTCCACCGCTGTCAGAACCCACAAAAATAAAGGGGAATCGAAATCAATCGATCCCCATTCTTGTAATCTCGAATTTATTTTGTAATTTTTCTTTTATTGCTGTAATTCAAAATCAAATTGGCAATATTAAAGAAGATTCAATTTTTCGGGCATACAAGAATTGGCGACCACAGTGGGAGTTTGGGCGGCGCAATCCAATCTTTAAATTTTTTTTTCGGAGCCTAGGCGTCATCGTCGGGTAACGATAAATAAATGTGAGGCATCATCGCCCACCAAAATTGACAAGACGTCATCGTCTGTCAAAAAAAAAATTATGAGGCGTCATCGCCCATAAAGAAAAAATTTTTTTGACAAGACGTCATCGTCTGTCAAAAAAAAAATGAGGCGTCATCGCCCATAAAAAAAAAAATTTGAGGCGTTATCGCCCAAAAAAAAAATTGACAAAACTGGATACAACTCAAATTGACAAAACTGGATACAACTCCAGGATGCAACCCGCAGATGGAATCTTGGGACCCGCATGAACGCAACCCGCATATGGAAGCGCGGGATACAACCCGCAGATGGAATCTTGGTACCCGCGTGAACGCAATCCGCATATGGAAGCGCCGAATGCAACCCGCAGATGGAATCTTGGGACCCGCGTGAACGCAACCGGCATATGGAAGCGCGGGATTCAACCCGCAGATGGAATCTTGGGACCCGCGTGGATGTAGCCCGCATATGGAAGAGCGGGATGCAACCCGCAGATGGAATCTTGGGACTCACATGGACGCAACCCACATATAAAAGCGCGGGACGCAACCCGCAGATGGACGCGTGGGCGCGGGACGCAACCCACAGATGGGTGGAACCCACCTGGGTCATCCGCACTTTTCTCCCTCTCTCCCGCACAAAAAAAAAAAAATAAATAAAGAATAAAAATAATATTAATAAAAAGGCAAAAAATAAAAAAAAAGAAGGAGGAAAAAAAAAGGAAAAAAAAAGAAAGGGTGTTATCGCCTATAAAAAATTGACAAAGTTAAAAAAAAAATAATAAATATTTAAAAAAAAAAAAAGAGAAAAAAAACATGCAGTATGAGTGCTCTACCCATGGGTTGTATCCCACGGATGCACCCGCGGATGCAAAAAAAAAATAATATAAATAAAAAAATAAAAAAATTAATTAAAATAAAAAATAAAAAAATATTAAAAAACTAAAAATATAAACAAAATAAATAAATAAATAAAAATAAACAAAAAATAATAATAAATAAAAATATATTTGCAAGGCCCCATCGTTTACCAAAATAAATAAATAAATCAATAATAAAAAAATAAAATGCTAGGCTTCATCACCTATAAAAAAAAAAAAAAAATAGGACATCATTGCAAACCAAAAAAAAAACAGAGAGAGAGACAAAGAAATAAAAATGTATATATAAAATAAAATAAAATAAAATAAAAAAATGATGAACCGCCCAACGCCGCTAAGGCTACGGGAAGAGAATAGATTTCTCGCCAACCCCATCATACTAGGAGTAAAAAGTATGAATTGCCCAACACCGCTAAGGCTACGGGAAGAGAATAAATTTCTCGTCAACCCCATCATACGGGGGTAAAAAGTATGAATTGCCCAACGCCGCTAAGGCTACGGAAAGAGAATAAATTTCTCGCCAACCCCATCATACGGAGATAAAAAGTATGAATTACCCAACGCCACTAAGGCTACGGGAAGAGAATAAATTTCTCGCCAACCCCACAATACTGGAGGTAAAAAGTATGAATTGCCCAACGCCGCTAAGGCTACGGGAAGAGAATAAACTTCTCGCCAATCCCACCATACTGGGGGTAAAAAGTATGAACTGCCCAACGCCGCTAAAGTTACGGAAAGGGAATAAATTTCTCGCCAACCCCACCATACTGGGGGTAAAAAGTATGAATCACCCAATGCCGTTAAGCTACGGGAAGGGAATAAATTTCTCGCCAACTCCACCATACTGGGGGTAAAAAGTATGAATCACCTAATGCCGTTAAGCTACGAGAAGAGAATAGATTTCTCGCCAACCCCACCATACTGGGGGTAAAAAGTGTGAATTGCCCAACTCCGCTAAGGTAAAGGGAAGAAAAAAAGTTTGGCATTTAAGCCCAAACAAAATTCTCGATAACTCACCATGCTGGGGGGAAGAGCATGACTAACCCAACTCAAACAGTAGTTGGTAAAGGCTAATCAAACCCGTTGATAACTGGGGGTTTGCTAAAAATCCCACGATAAATCTGTCACAACAGTATTCTTATCTGAATATAAGAATACATCACTGCCCTAAGCTGCTAAGGCAAAGGGAAGAGGAAAATTTTGGCATTTAAGTCCAAACAAAATCCTCGACAACTCACCATGCTGAGGGGAATAGCATGGATAACCCAACTCAAATGGTAGTTGGTAAAGGCTAATCAAATCCGTTGACAGCTGGGGGTTTGCTAAAAATCCTAATCAGATAAATCTCCTGTCACGTTAAGATTTCACCTCTGACAACAAAACTTTTCTTGTCATTTTGCTCCAACAGAGCAAGCGACACTCCAAAATATCTGTTAAGTTAAAAATCATATCTCTGACATCATAATTCAAAATCAAATAAGATAAGATCCGATTAAATTCCCTGTCACGTTAAGATTTCACCTCTGACAGAAAAGAAAATTCACACTTCGTCAAGTCTAACATTACAACCTCTGATGAACGTGTTTTGATGTCGTTAAGTTAAAAAAAAAAAAATCACCTCTGACGAAAATCATCTCCCTATCAAGTTAACATTTACCTCTGATAGTCCAATTCCAAATCTAAATACGTTAACAATCACCTCTGTTTAGTCAGCTTGTCCCTATCACGACCAGATCCTCTAAATAGGTTGAGCTTCAAGACACGTTTAATATCACCTCTGTCTTTCTCTTATCCGTCATACTAGATGTCACTGAACGGTTAGGATTAAAGTGAGCACGTTAACATAATACCTCTACTTGACCTAAAATAAGCATGTTAACATCATACCTCTGCTTGTCCTCTGATGAGTACGTTAAAATCATACCTCACCTCTGCTTGTTATTGAATAAATGAATATGTTAACAGTTATCTCTATCGACCAAATCTTTTAAAAAGGTCTATAACTAGAATTAAAGAATCCAAAGTATTTCGAAATTCAGTACGGTTCAATACAGAACTTCGAAAACTTTGGAGGGGGTTATGTAGATACCAAAAAAAAAATTAAAAATTAAAATTGCTAAGTGGGCACACCCGCGGGTTGCACCCAACCCGCGGGTTCCCGCGGGCAACCCGCGGGTGCCCCCGCGGGTTGCCACCATCGGGAGCGATCCGCGGGTGCCAACCCGCGGGTTGTTTTCCGTTCTTTTCCAATTATTTATTTCCTATTTTATTTCGCTAATATTCCGTGATCCGGTTTTTCAGGAATAATGGAGCCGGATTTGGAGATTTTTCGGTCTATAAAACACACGAATTTAACCGGAGAGAGACTTTTTTTGAATTCTTGGACTTTTGGGCAGAGTTGGGAGATTCTTTGGGGAAGAGTCCAATTTTCCAGAGGCGGGAGTCCAAAAATCTAGAGAGGAGTTCCTCAATTCAGAGAGATCGGATCGTCAACGGAATACAGAAACAAAGCTCCACCGCTGTCAGAACCCACAAAAATAAAGGGGAATCGAAATCAATCGATCCCCATTCTTGTAATCTCGAATTTATTTTGTAATTTTTCTTTTATTGCTGTAATTCAAAATCAAATTGGCAATATTAAAGAAAATTCAATTTTTCGGGCATACAGTGGTATCAGCTCAGAAAAAAACCTTAGCTGACAGCTCTC